>CM077645.1:20533349-20535849 GCA_039707465.1 Rhabdophis nuchalis
CTCAGAAATAATAGCTAAGCTCTCCTAGCAGTCGACTCAAACTGATCCAAATATTGGAGCTGTTTTTATTACTAATTAATGTTTGTCTTTACTAAACCAGGCAGTGTATTATCTCAGCTAGCAGAATTTATTTCTTTAAAGGAGATGGTAATGCATTCCCGAGATAAGAGACTGCAACAGAGCTGAAACAACATTTTTATCATGGCACACTTAGTCTAAAATCAAAATAAATGTCTCCATAATAATCAGTAATGTGCTGTTTCACCCGTTACCGCACAAATTATCTAAGCATTGAGTGCATGTGGGGAGAGGGGAAATATATATATATATTTTCTCTGACATAGTAAAGGTCTGTTAGATGGTTATAGCATTTCAAGAAAAATCTAGCAGAGCATTTTATTAGGGCTTAAGCACAACTTAAGCAACTTTTGACTACTAGGCACAGGCTTGTCTATGGAGATTCTCACTCATCCAGGTCATGGTTATCCCAAAGGGGCTTTTTCAAAAGGCAGCTGGACTGTGTTTTTTCTTTGAAGATGTTTCTTGAATGAAGAACTGTCATAACTGAAGAAGCTTCTTGGATGAGAAGCGAAATGTCTTTAAGGAAAAAACAAAGTTCAGTTGTCTTTTGAAAAAACACCTTTGGGATATCTGTATGCTTCCATTTAATTTTATGATTCCAGGGAAAAAGTTCCAAACAAAAAGTGTCTATTGAGCAATGATGAAAAACCTAAGGTGAACATATTTTTAAAGAAATGATTAAATGCCATGAAGTGTTGAATGAACTTTGAACACATTTTTTTTTCAGATTGGAGGCTAAGCCAAAAACAGGAGAAGACAGACATAGGGTTATAGACAAGGGACATTTATGGTATATAAATGTATCGCCGCCCTGGGTCCTTTTGGAGAAGGGTGGGATATAAATAAAATAAAATAAATAAATAAATATAGGTATAGAAGTGTTCATCAGCCTTGGCCAATTTAAGATGTGGGGATTTTAACTCCCAGAATTCTCCAGTTACCATGCTGATAATCCTGCTTGCTGAGGAATTCTGGGCACTGTAGTCCTCGCATCTTAAACTAGCCAAGGTTGAGAGACACTGGCTTATAGCAGGGGTAAAATTCAGCAGGTTCTGGCAGGTTCTGGAGAACCGGTAGAGGAATTTTAAGTAGTTTGGAGAACCGGCAAATGCCACCTCTGGCTGGCCCCAGAATGGGGAGGGAATTGAGATTTTGCAGTATCCTTCCCCTGGAATGGGGAGGGAATTGAGATTTTGCAGTATCCTTCTCCTGGAATGGGGAGGGAATTGAGATTTTGCAGTATCCTTCTCCTGGAATGGGGAGGGAATTGAGATTTTGCAGTATCCTCCCCCTGGAATGGGGAGGGAATTGAGATTTTGCAGTATCCTCCTGGAATGGGGAGGGAATTGAGATTTTGCAGTATCCTCCCCCTGGAATGGGGAGGGAATTGAGATTTTGCAGTATCCTTCTCCTGGAATGGGGAGGGAATTGAGATTTTGCAGTATCCTTCTCCTGGAATGGGGAGGGAATTGAGATTTTGCAGTATCCTTCTCCTGGAATGGGGAGGGAATTGAGATTTTGCAGTATCCTTCTCCTGGAATGGGGAGGGAATTGAGATTTTGCAGTATCCTTCTCCTGGAATGGGGAGGGAATTGAGATTTTGCAGTATCCTTCTCCTGGAATGGGGTGGGTATGGAGATTTTGCAGTATCCTTCCCCTACCACGCCCACCAAGCCACACCATGCTTACAGAACCAGTAGTAAAAAAAAATGAATTTCACCACTGGTTTATAGGATATAATGGAATTTGTGAAAAGACTTAAGATCTTTCCCTACTTGGAACTAGATATGGCATAACTATTTATTCATCATTTTGTACACACACACACACACACACACACACACAGAGAGAGAGAGAGAGAGAGAGAGAGAGAGAGAGAGAGAGAGAGAGATCTCAATCAGCAGACAATAAAATAAAAAAATCAGAGAATTGTATAGGTAACCTTTGACTTGTGACCACAAGCGAGCCCAAAATTTCTGTTGTTAATGAGACATTTGTTAAGTGAGCTTTGCCACATTTTATGACCTTTCTTGGTACAGTTGCTAAATGAATCACTGCAGTTGTTAAGCTAGTAACAAGATTGCTATTGTCCCCCAGCCCATATATTAGATAAGTATAAGTCGTCCTGTGTCAAGGAAGATTTTTTTTTCCCCTGCCTGCAATGCTGTCCAAGGATAGCCATAAAGTAAATAAAATCTGTTAGGCTTTGTCCTTCATTATATTGGAGAATTCAAGTAAATGCAGTCACCTGAAACAAAGGCAAAGTATGGATGGATGGGAAATGCTTGGGAAAATCCCCACATGTCTTTCTTGGTTTTGGGATCTGACATCAACCGTGCCAAACTGAAACATTTCACATCCCTGAGACCAATACGCTCAGTGCAGAATGCAGCCGCGCGGGTGATTATGGGAGCTTCGA